>RWGZ01001039.1:7146-42517 GCA_009725065.1 Utricularia reniformis | reverse complement strand
AAACAGTTACGAATTGGCCAAGGCCGACAAATGCTCGGGAAGTAAGGAGTTTCTTAGGTTTAGCCGGGTACTACCGGAAATTCATCGAAGGGTTCGCAAGGATTGCTAAACCGTTGACAAATTTGACCCGAAAGGAAACGAGGTATACGTGGGATGAGAAGTGCGAAGAAAGTTTTGAATGTCTCAAGGCGAAACTCACATCTGCTCCAATACTAGTATTACCCACACCAGTGCAGGATTTCACGGTATACAGCGACGCTTCGAAAGAAGGACTCGGGTGTGTACTAATGCAAGGGGGGAAAGTTATAGCATATGAATCGCGTCAGTTGAAGATACATGAGTTAAACTACCCGACACATGATTTGGAACTAGCCGCGGTAGTATTCGCACTCAAGATTTGGAGACATTACTTGTACGGGGTGAAATGCGAGATTTTCACCGACCACAAGAGTTTGAAGTACCTATTCACCCAGAAGGAACTTAATATGAGACAACGGAGATGGTTGGAACTGATAAAAGATTATGATCTGGACATCCAATATCACCCCGGAAAGGCAAACCAGGTAGCCGATGCATTGAGCAGAAAGACTCATGGCGCGCTAGCCAACACGTTGATTAGGGAAATTTAGAGCCTGCAACTGGAAATGGTAGAATCTACCACAGTCATGTTAGGGACGATTACCGCGAAGCCGGGGATACCGGATGAGGTACTAGAAGCACAGATATCGGACCCTGAGAAACCCGTGACGCAAAAAGGGGGGGATAGAACTGATAAATGGGAAATAAGCAAAGGAAGCGACGGGCTAATCCAAATGAATGAACGTATATGGGTACCAAACAGGCCATAGTTAAGAAAGAAGATTATGAAGGAAGCACACAGTTCAGCATTCTCAGTTCACCCAGGAAGTACTAAGATGTATCGAGACCTAAAGACGCACTTGTGGTGGAATGGAATGAAAACGAGATTGCCAACTTTGTGGCCAAATGCGAAAAATGCCAACGAGTTAAGGCCGAATACCAACGCCCGGGGGGCGAACTACAACCCTTAGAAATTCCAGAATGGAAATGGGATAGCATCGGCATGGACTCTGTGGTAGGACTACCCAAGAGCCCACGGAAGAATGATGCAATATGGGTAGTGGTGGACCGTCTTACGAAGGCGGCTCACTTTTTAGCAGTCAAGACAACGTACGGAGTGGACAGACTAGCCAGAATATATGTGGATAACATAGTCAGATTACATGGAGTTCCAGTAAATATCGTGTCAGACAGGGACCCGAGATTCACGTCTAGATTTTGGCAGAGTTTACAGAAATCGCTCGGAACTCAGTTATGCATGAGCACAGCCTATCATCCACAGACGGATGGTCAGACCGAGAGAACCAACCAGATTATGGAGGATATGTTACGAGCATGTGTATTGGAATTTAAGGGAGGTTGGGAGGATTTCCTACCGCTAGTGGAGTTTGCGTACAATAACAGCTTTCAGAGCAGCATTGGTATGGCGCCATATGAGGCGATGTACGGGAGGAAGTGTCGAACACCGCTATGTTGGGATTAGGTGGGAGAGAGAACGACCACGGGGACAGAATTAGTGGAAGTCACTATTGAAAAGGTAGCCGTGGTACGAAAGAACATTAAGGCGGCACAAGACCGATACAAAAGTTGGGCAGACACAAGAAGGAGACCTTTAGAGCTAAAATTTGGGGATCACGCATAACTAAAGGTATCACCTATGAATGGGGTGCTAAGGACTACATGGACAGGGAAGCTGAGCCCCCGGTATATCGGACCATATGAGGTGGAACGAAGGATCGGAAACCTAGCATATCAGCTGAAGCTCCCGGAGGAAATGGGAGGGATACACAACGTGTTCCATGTATCCCAACTGAGGAGAAAGGTGACTGAAGGGATCCAAGAATGTGTGGGGGAACCCATAGAGATAACCCCGGAACTAACGTACGAGGAAGTCCCAGTAAAGATCCTAGGCAGAGAGGAAAGAAGGCTCAGAAACAAACAAATCCCCATGGTGAAGGTACAATGGTCCAATCAAAGAGAAAGGGAAGCTACATGGGAAACNACGCAATTGTGTTTAGTCACATCCCGGCAGGGGTGTCGGAGATTCGAATTTCGATTTGACTAAACATAGTGCGAAAATCAAAGGCCCTTAAACAAGAAATTGTGTTTAGTCACATCCCGGCAGGGGTGTCGGAGATTCGAATTTCGATTTGACTAAACATAGTGCGAAATCGAAGGCCCTTTAAACAAGCAATTGTATTTAGTCACATCCCGGTAGGGGTGTCGGAGATTCGAATTTTGATTTGACTAAACATAGTGTCTCAACTATATAAGCAACTCTTATTCATCATTCTTCATACTTAACTTCAACAATATGTCTCGTAGATCAAATGTTGAATCGCATGGATTTTCATCTCAAGATGGTCTAGATAACTTACACAGTGGCAACCCTGTCGCTAACACCGAGAAGAGTAGGAACACAAGGTGGACAATGCAGGAGGAGCAACTTGTGGTTGCTGGATGGCTCCACACATCTAAAGANCTCGTGCGTACCAATCTTCCATTAACTCCGGCGCTCTCTGTCTGATTTCTCGTTCCGTTTCCCATGTGGCTTCCTTCTCTCCTTGATTGGACCATTGTACTTTCACCTGCCTAGGATATTTACTGGGACTTCCTCGTACGTTAGTTCTGGGGTTATCTCTATGGGTTCCCCCACACAATCTTGGATCCCTTCAGTCACCCTCCTCCTTAGTTGGGATACATGGAACACGTTGTGTATCCCCCCCATTTTCTCCGGAAGCTTCAGCTGATACGCTAGGTTTCCGATCCTTCGTTCCACCTCATATGGTCTGATATACCGGGGGCTCAGCTTCCCTGTCCTTGTGGTCCTTAGCACCCCCTTCATAGGTGATACCTTTAGGTATGCGTGATCCCCAACTTTTAACTCTAAGGGTCTCCTTTTTGTGTCTGCCCAACTTTTGTATCGGTCCTGTGCCGCCATAATGTTCCTTCGTACCACGGCTACCTTTTCAATGGTGACTTCCACTAATTCTGTCCCCGTCGTCGTTCTCTCTCCCACCTCATCCCAACATAGCGGTGTACGACACTTCCTCCCGTACAATGCCTCATATGGCGCCATATCAATGCTGCTCTGAAAGCTGTTATTGTACGCAAATTCCNCCTTTAGGTATGCGTGATCCCCAACTTTTAGCTCTAAATGTCTCCTTCTTGTGTCTGCCCAACTTTTGTATCGGTCCTGTGCCGCCTTAATGTTCTTTCGTACCACGGCTACCTTTTCAATGGTGACTTCCACTAATTCTGTCCCCGTGGTCGTTCTCTCTCCCACCTCATCCCAACATAGCGGTGTACGGCACTTCCTCCCGTACAATGCCTCATATGGCGCCATACCAATGTTGCTCTGAAACCTGTTATTGTACGCAAATTCCACTAGCGGTAGGAAATCCTCCCAACCTCCCTTAAACTCCAGTACACATGCCCGTAACATATCCTCCATAATTTGGTTGGTTCTCTCGGTCTGACCATCCGTCTGTGGATGATAGGCTGTGCTCATGCATAACTGAGTTCCGAGCGATTTCTGTAAGCTTTGCCAAAATCTGGACGTGAATCTCGGGTCCCTGTCTGACACGATATTTACTGGAACTCCATGTAATTTGACTATGTTATCCACATATATTCTGGCTAGCTTGTCCACTCCGTACGTTGTCTTGACTTCTAAAAAGTGAGCCGCCTTCGTAAGACGGTCCACCACCACCCATATCGCGTCGTTCTTTCGTGGGCTCTTGGGTAGTCCTACCACGAAGTCCATGCCGATGCTATCCCATTTCCACTCTGAAATTTCTAAGGGTTGTAGTTCGCCCCCCGGGCGTTGGTGTTCAGCCTTAATCCGTTGGCAGTTTTCGCATTTGGCCACAAAGTTGGCAATCTCGTTTTTCATTCCATTCCACCACCAGTGCGTCTTTAGGTCTCGATACATCTTAGTACTTCCTGGGTGAACTGTGTGCTTCCGTCATAATCTTCTTTCTTAACTCTGGCCTGTTTGGTACCCATATACGTTCATTCATTCGGATTAGTCCATCGCTTCCTTTGCTTATTTCTAATTTATCAGTTATGTTTCCCCCTTTTCGCGTTACGGGTTTCTCAGGGTCTGATATCTGTGCTTCTAGTACCTCCTCCAGTATCCCTGGCTTCGCGGTAATTGTCCCTAACATGACTGTGGTCGATTCTACCACTTCCAGTTGCAGGCTCTCCATTTCCTTTATCAATGTGTTGGCTAGCGCGCCATGAGTGTTCGTGCTCAGTGCATCGGCTACCTGGTTTGCCTTTCCGGGGTGGTATTGAATGTCCAGATCATAATCTTTTATCAGTTCCAACCATCTCCGTTGTCTCATATTAAGCTCCTTCTGAGTGAATAGGTACTTCAAACTCTTGTGGTCGGTAAATATCTCGCACTTCACACCGTACAGGTAATGTCTCCAAATCTTGAGTGCTAATACCACCGCGGCTAATTCCAAATCATGTGTCGGGTAGTTTAACTCGTGTATCTTCAATTGACGAGATGCGTATGCTATAACTTGTCGCGGATTTACGAAGGCAAAATTGTCGCGAAAATTTACGAAGGCAAAATTGTCGCGGATTTCCAGTAAGGCATAAATTATCGCGGATTTCATCCCAGTGCAATATTGTCGCGAATTTTAATCCTAGGGTATTATTATCGCGAATTTCAGGGCAGAAGTAGAATTGTCGCGAAAATACTAAGTTCGAGTGTTTTCGTTACGTCCCGAAGTCGGATCGTGGGAGGAAAAGTACACGTGAGGTCTACGGTAACCACATAGTTAACAATAAGATGATAACGTCAGAATTCGAATAATTAAGATATGTTATGAAATGCAGGGGAAGCACGGGAAGATTATAATACGCTAAAGCAAACGGTAAGCGGAGTGAACACAATATAATAAGGGAAGGTTCAGACTTAAGGAATGGGATTGGGTTAATAAAGAAGGAAGAAATGATACGAATGAACGAGATAAATGATAATAAGACTCGGGGTGAGGAAGGATGGACCGTCCGACCGAACCCGGCATCGTGCCTAGTACACGATTCGCCAAAGGAAGGGCATGCCTGATGAAGGGAACGATAAGTTCCAAAGAGGAAATGATACGTACGAAGTGGGCGGAACGGATCCGGGTGGAAAAAGGGGTAGCGCCTAAGTACCCACCCGGGGAAGGATGCATATGGCCCGTCGAGTCATCCAACAGCTAACGGTTGGCTTGGGCGGGACATGCACCGAGCATGTTAATCTCGGCAACAGAAAAGTTAATGAATGATGGAAATGATAAGGGTGAAAGAAGAGGGAATAAGAAAACGGTTAAGTGAAATGGTTCATGTGTGTGTGTAAGATGTAACTAAGAAGTAAGAAAGATAATGTGTAGTGTGTGTGAAGTTTCCTTTAATAGATTGTGACCGCTTTACATATTTTTTAGGTGACGCAGGTGAGATATGATAGGGACGGGGAAGGAGGTCGTTGGTTGTCCGGTGATAGAGTCCGGTCCTTCGGAGAACACCCTAAATTATGCAGTCGTACTTTAATGTTTGGAACTATGTTTTTAATTTGCTTCCGAATATTTCCGTTTTAATTATCATGTTTTAACAAAACAACTAGGCCCAAATTAGGGTCGTTACACCAATTCTTGGGGTTTCCACTATATATCGCCGTGCACTACTTTGTTTTTAGCTTTTGATCGTCTTCCATACTTAAAATACATCAGAACCGAGTTCGTTTGTTGAACGAACCGGACGACTGTTGGTACCCCCAAAAAAGGGACCATAACAGTTTGGCGCCGTCCGTGGGGACGATTCTCTAATCCCATTTGAGTTTTCTACCAGGGATAGGATAATCAAAGGCATGGCGACTAGAACTCCGACGAATGATAGTGACGTGCTTCCCGACAGTCTTCCAGCACCAACATTCACTTTACAGGATTTGGAAGCTGTTGTAAGGAAGGTGGTACTGGAAATTACGACGGAGAAAAGTGGAACAGAACCTCCGGCTGTATCCAGCCCTGTTCCCAGAAGTCGAGGATACGAGAGTGATCCTGACGAGCGTAGTACTGATGATGAAGAAATCATCAGGCGTGGCGTCACAATGAGGAGGCCTAGATATCGATCTACTCCTCCCCCTCCAGCCAGGGCTCTAACTCCTGCTCCTGGAAATGACCAGGAGCAGATGCAGCGACGAATAGATGAGCTCACCAGGGAGTTAGAGAATATGCGTGCATTAAAGGATTGCGAACCGAATCTGGGACGCAATCCTGATTTATTTAATAGGGCCATGGAGGCCCCTATCAGGCGGAGTAATGATGACGATTGGTGGCATAATTTACATACTGTCCAAGTGTCATCCCAGCAATCTGAAGACGTATCAGCCGCCTTGGAAGATTTGATGCTCTTCTTTTCTGAGGAAATCTGGGCAGCAGTCCCAGATCGACATTATCGCAACCCCGAGGGGTTGCCAACATTTCGTGGCGATGGTGATCCGATCGATCATGTCGCTGATTTCGAGTTACGTATGTGGACGGTTCGGGCCTCGGAATCATTAAAGTGCCGCATCTTCACGTCAGGATTACAAGGCGATGCCCGAACATGGTTCAAAAATCTATCGGCCCGATCCATACAGTCGTATGGTGGCTTTATTTTGGCTTTCTCAGAGCAGTTCGCTCCAAATGTAGGACTGCCTCGAAGCAGGCAGGAACTATACCAGCTAAAATATATCCCGGCGAAAATGAGTCTTCGGTCCTTTATGGAGAAATTCAACAGGACCGCCCGGGGCATCAAACTCGAGCTCCGGGATAAAATCAACATTCTACAGCAGGTCTTAGGACCGTGCGGCCTTTCGGCCAGTTTGGTGAAGAGCCCACCATCTAACTTGGGAAAACTGCTTAAGAAAATCAACAAGTATATTAAGGTAGATGAAGCGCTGGGGCTTGGTTATCGGAAGCCTAGCGAGAATTTTGAGCCCGCAGGTGATCATAGGGTTTCATACCCGAAGAAACAGTCGCGAGAAGTAGCGGCTGTGAATGAGAAAGACGTCCCCCCGAAGCAGGAGGACAATCGGTGTATTGCGAGCTTCATCATAATCGCGATCACCCGACCTTGAAGTGCCCGCTGTTGAAAGAGACGGTAGAGGCAATGGGTAAAGAAAAGCCCGACCGAAACGGTCAGAAGGGCAAACGAGCGGAATCCTCCCGAATGGGTCATCAAGGTGACGATCGTCACAGGCCGTGGGGAAGAGATAATCGGGGACAACCCCGAAANAGCAATTCGCTCCAAATGTAGGACCGCCTCGAAGCAGGCAGGAACTATACCAGCTAAAATATATCCCGGCGAAAATGAGTCTTCGGTCCTTTATGGAGAAATTCAACAGGACCGCCCGGGGCATCAAACTCGAGCTCCGGGATAAAATCGACATTCTACAGCAGGTCTTAGGACCATGCGGCATTTCGGCCAGTTTGGTGAAGAGCCCACCATCTACCTTGTGAAAACTTCTTCAGAAAATCAACAAGTATATTAAGGTAGATGAAGCGCTGGGGCTTGGTTATCGGAAGCCTAGCGGGAATTCTGAGCCCGCAGGTGATCATAGGGTTTCATACCCGAAGAAACAGTCGAGAGAAGTAGCGGCTGTGAATGAAAAAGACGTCCCCCCGAAGCAGGAGGACAATCGGGTGTATTGCGAGCTTCATCATAATCGCGATCACCCAACCTTGAAGTGCCAGCTGTTGAAAGAGACAGTAGAGGCAATGGGTAAAGAAAAGTCCGACCGAAACGGTCAAATGGCAAACGAGCGGAATCCCCCCGAAGGGGCCATCAAGGTGACGATCGTCACAGGCCGCAGGGAAGAGATAATCGGAGACAACCCCTAAACTATAATGATCGGACGGAGGACCGAATGTCTCCTCCGCCAGAGCAAGGAAGAGGCCAACACGGTCGTGAGAACCGTGGTCAGGGCCGAAGAAGAAGATGGCGGGGCCGTGGCGGCAGAGCCCCGCAGAACGAGGGTGGGAGACAGGAGCATGCTGCTCCCCCACCTGTTAAAACTGGTGCCCAACCTCCTCGAAATGAGGCGGCACCTAGAGAAGTAGCAGGAGATATTTATGTTATCTCCGGTGGATTGAGAATAAATGAGTCGGTCCGGGACCGAAAGATAACAGCGCGCGGAGACTCTACTGAGAGCTACGAATCTGTGGCGCTGGTAAAATATGATCCCACGGATCGGTCCTCCATCTTCAGAGAGGACATCACTTTCACCCCGGCTGATCGAAAGGGGATCATTGATCCCTGTGACAACCCCCTCACCATTACAGGGGTCATCGGAAATCGCCGTGTCCACAGAATCTTGGTGGACACGGGGGCCTCGTGCAACTTGATGAAGCGCGAGGTCGCCGAAATGTTGGGAGCAGTTGCTCATGATCTGCCGATCGCCAACATAACTCTTTGGTCGTTTGACCAAAGAAGTGTTATTCCTTGTGGGAAGATGTTATTCCCTGTTACCCATGGAGAGCCATCCAAGGACCGATCTGAAGACTTGGAATTCGTTATCGTTGAAGTCGACTTGGCTTATAACGCTATTATTGGACGGAGCGGCCTAAGTAAGTTTGAGGCGGTCTCTTCTACTTATCACATGATGCTCAAGTTCCCCTACATTCATGGAGTTATTTCTGTTAAGGGGGATCAGAAAGTAGCTAGACAATGCAACATGAGCTCGTGCCGAACGTTGGCACCAGTTAAGAGGGCCCGAGTGGATCTGCTAGAAGAGCTGCCGCACCCGAGGCAAGCGATGGAACCCTTGGGGTTCAAATTGATTAATCTGGTTGAGGATGACTCAACCAAGACAACTAGCATCGCGGCTCATTTAGCCCCTGACTTTGAAAGAGAACTGATCCACCTGCTGAGAAGCCACGTGGATATATCGCTTGGACCCCGGATGATGTTCCGGGGATTGACCGATCCGATAGTGAACATCGGATCAATACTGAGCCTGGAACGAAGCCTGTTAGGCAGAAAAGGAGACGCTACTCTCCTGAGAAGATCGAGATCATCCGTGCTGAAGTGAATAAGGTGCTACGGTCGGGATTTATCAGAGAAATCCACTATACTTAATGGGTTGCAAACCCAGTGGTGGTTTCCAAACCGGACGGGAAATGGCGGATGTGCATCAATTTTACCGATGTAAACAAAAGCTGTGAGTCATATCCTTTCCCGTTGCCGCACATCGACCGACTGGTAGATGCTGTTTCTGGTAGCACCATGATGAGTACCATGGATGCTTACTCTGGGTATCACCAGATCTTCTTGGCTGAAGAAGATCAGAAGAAATCATCGTTCATGACCGAANAAGAGGGCCCGGGTGGATTTGCTGGAAGAGCTGTCGCACCCGAGGCAAGCGATGGAACCCGTGGTGTTCAAACTGATTAATCTGGTTGAGGATGACTCAACCAAGACAACTCGCATCGGGGCTCATTTAGCCATTGACTTTGAAAGAGAACTGATCCACCTGCTGAGAAGCCACGTGGATATATTCGCTTGGACCTCGGATGATGTTCCGGGGATTGACCGATCCGATAGTGAACATCGGATCAATACTGAGCCTGGAACGAAGCCTGTTAGGCAGAAAAGGAGACGCTATTCTCCTGAGAAGATTGAGATCATCCGGGCTGAAGTGAATAAGCTGCTACGGTCGGGATTTATCAGAGAAATACACTATACTGAATGGGTTGCAAACCCAGTGGTTGTTTCCAAACCGGACGGGAAATGGCGAATGTGCATCGATTTTACCGATGTGAACAAAAGCTATGAGTCAGATCATTTCCCATTGCCGCACGTTGACCGACTGGTAGATGATGTTTATGGTAGCACCATGATGAGTACCATGGATGCTTACTCTGGGTATCACCAGATCTTTTTGCTTGAAGAAGATCAGAAGAAATCATCATTTCATGACCGAAGATGGGGTTTTCTGTTATGTGGTTATGCCCTTCGGTCTCAAAAATGCTGGAGCAACATACCAAAGGTTGGTCAACAGAATCTTTAGAGAGTTGATTGGCCATATGATGGAAGTGTATGTTGACGATATGATTGTAAAATCTATGAATGATGAAGACCATCTTTCTTATTTGTCTCGTTGTTTCGAAGTATGCCGAAAATATAAGCTCAAACTAAATCCAAACAAGTGCTGCTTCGGGATCCGAAGTGGAAAATTCTTAGGATATTACGTTTCAGAGAAAGGCATAGAGGTTAACCCTGAGAAGGTGCAAGCTATCATTGATATGCAACCTCCGAGAAACAAAAGAGAATTTCAAAGGCTTACTGGCCGACTAGCCGCGCTGAGCAGGTTTATTTCGAAATCCACAGATCGGACCTTACCCTTTTTCAGAGTGCTAAGAAAAGCAAGCAATATAGATTGGACCGAAGAATGCGATCGAGTATTCTCTGAGCTAAAGACTTATTTAAGCACTCCCCCGGTGATGGTAAGTCCAACTTGTGATGAACCTTTGGGGTTATATCTTGCGGTATCCAAAGTTGCCGTCAGCGCAGCTCTGGTGACCATACGAGATGACATTCATAGACCCGTTTATTATGTCAGTCATTCTCTAGTATCTGCTGAGACCAGGTATTCTACCTTGGAGAAATTCATGCTAGCTTTGAAGAAAGCTGTATCCAAGTTGAAGCATTATTTCGAAGTCCGAACGGTCTATGTTTATACGGATCAGCCTCTGAAGATACTCCTTAAACAAAAGGACTTGAATGAAAGATTGGCAAAATGGGCTATCAAACTCAGCGCTATGTATCTGGAATTCCTGCCCCGAAGGGCGATCAAAGCTCAGGTTCTAGCCGACTTTGTGGTTGAAATGACCAGGTCGGCCATTTATCTCAACCAGGAGGATGATCGATGGACGATCCACGTAGATGGATCAACCTTCGGGGGAAGAGGAGCGGGCATTACTCTGACAACGGTACAAGGTGATCTTATTCATTCCGCAGTCAAGTTTTCCTTTGCTTGAACAAATAACGTGGTGGAATATGAGCCAGTATTGTCAGGAATGACCTTGGCTCGAAAAATGGGAGTTAGCAGAGTGCGAATGTTCTCAGACTCGAAGTTAGTAGTGGAACAATTCGCAGGGAGATTTGAGACTCACAATCCGATGATGAGGCTGTATTGCACAAAAGTTCTGGAGTTATCCAAGAAGTTCAGTGAATTTTCTTTGGACCATGTGCCATGAGAACAAAACAAGGTTGCCGATGCACTCGCCAGATTGGCTTCGGGCATACCCGACATAGAACCGAGCACTATTTCGGTCCACGTTCAGGACCGACCTTCGGTCGAGATTCCAGTGACCAAACAGTCTATTGAAGAGTCTGGGGCTCTATGTCATGAACTCCGAGGCTTGAATATTGATGCTACTGAATCCCCAGGAGAACCCAATTGGATGGACTCCTTCGTTAAATACCTCTCAAACAGATATCTCCCTGAAGATAAATTTGAAGCCATTAAAATAGAGGTCCGGGCTAAGAGATTCACCTTAGTCGACGGACGCTTGTTTAAAAAGAGTTTTGAGGGCCCGCTTCTGCAATGTTTTTCTCCTATTTAGGCCGAAGCTGTCATGATTTATGTTCATGAAGGGATATGCGGCATTCATTCAGGGGCGGATCTTTAAACCACCGCATTATTAGAGCCGGGTATTTTTGGCCAACATTGCTCGCTCATGCTAAGCAGTACACTAAGCGTTGCGCCATATGTCAATATCACGCTCCACTCCCGCAATTGCCTGGGGCTCCACTATCGATTACCCCGTTGCCTTGTCCATTTGACACATGGGGAATCGATATCCTCGGACCTTTTCTTCGGTCCATAGGGCAAAGGAAATTTTGTATCGTAGCGGTGGAATACAATTCTAAGTCGATTGAAGCAGAAGCCGTAGCCATCATCTCGGAAAAAGTGGTCAAGCACTTTATCTGGCGAAATATTGTGAGCCGCTTCGGGGTTCCCCGAGCGCTCGTATCTGATAATGGGACTCAGTTCCGCGGAAAGAACATACGGGATCTATGCACCAGGTTGGGCATCACCCAACATTTCTCATCAGTTGCTCATCCCCAAACCAACGGACTTACGGAGGTATCTAACAAGGTTATCCTAAAAGGACCGAAAACCAAGTTGGAAGATTTCGGCGGTAAATGGCCTGAACACATCTATGAGGTCCTATGGGCATACCGAACTACACCTGGCTCAACAACCCATGAATCACCTTTCTCATTGGTGTATGGGACCGAAGCTGTTAGCCCTTTGGAGATTGCCATCCGATCACCTCGGATATCTCAATACGATGAGCATATGAACGGTGAAAGGAGATTATTGGACCTCGAGATGGTCGAAGATAAAAGAGATGCAGTTTATGCACGGATGCGTGCTTACCAGCGGAATATGGAACGGGCCCATAACAAACGAGTCCTCCCAATTGAATTCTTTGAAGGCGAACTCGTCCTCAGAAGCATTAAGGTGCAGAGGAATGTTGGAAAGCTGGACAGAAATTGGGAGGGACCGTATCGCATATCGGCGAAATTGGAGTCAGGTGCGTATAAACTTAAAACATTGGATGGTATAGAGGTCCCCCGAACTTGGAATGTCATGAATTTAAGGCAATACTTCTTATGAATTTTCGATTAATGTGTTTGACTCAATAAAAAACATTCCATTAAACATAAGTGGCAAACAAGTAAGTACAAAAGTTAACTATTTCTAATAGAATGATGGACCGATCTTGGAGTTGGGTAAGCTTAGGACGAATCTGGACTGGTGACCGAAGCTTCTTGTCCGCAAGGTTCCCAAGTTGCAGTGACTGCTCTGACGAGTCAGATGCTCCTGCACTTGCCTAGCCCCATGGATGAGTCGTGATTCTCCCAGAACTCATTACGAAGTAAGACATTCCCTCCAACGGCATTCAGTCTTTAGGGATGGCCTTTTGTACCTACGAAATCTGCTACAACGAAAGGAATGATAGTCAGTATATCGAAACATAAGATCGGTCCTAACATAAGACGTATTATGAGCCAAGCTTAGCCAGAAAAACCTAAGGGACTTTAATAGAACCAAGGTTCGGCGAAAGCCCGTAAAAACTCACAATCAACGCAGACTACGCCTATTCAATTATGTAATGATTCCAAGGACGAAATAAGAGTGACTCATACACCATGTAAAACGACTGATCCAATCAAAATTGATGTGAATAAACTAAATATAACGCCTGGGACCGATGGTTGACACCCTGTAAGTGTCCCCGATCTTATACTTAGTAGTTTATTCTGAAGTTAAGATGAACTACTTTGTTAAGTTAAAACTTATTAGTTTATTCCGAAGTTAGTTATACCAGTTCACTCTAGTAATCAAAACAACTAAAGTTGAAGGAAAAGGGAGGAAAATTTTATATTAAACAAAAAAGAATGGCAGATACAAAGTAATATCTAACTAATCTGCCCCTCTTCTTTGTCCTCTGCTTCGGGCTCCTGGGGTTCGGTCCGTTCGGCGAGCCGCTTCAACTATTCCTCTTGATCAGCCACCTTCTGGTTGACCGCTTTCTCCATCTCTTCAAAGAGATAGAAGAAAGGGTCCTCCTCCAGCACAGGCTCTTCCAAAGAAAGGGGAAAGCCCGAACGTCTGGATAACCTGCTCTCGCATGTTATCCAGATACTTCGCAGTGTAAACCCCATGTATGTTATCCGCTAAAGCGAACAACAACGGGGACTGAGCGAACCACAGAACCGCCTCCCGAACCGAACCTTCAGACGAAGTGCGGGCCCTCGTCAACTCCTCATCCAAGGCCGCTTTTTCTTCTTGGGCCCAAAGGAGAAGCTCATTCAACTTATTCCTCTTCTCGTGAGCCCGACCTTGGACTTGGTTAATTTCTTCGTCTTTGGCCCGCAGCTTGGCCTCTAGGATGTTTATTCGCCCCTGAGCTACTACCCCCACCTTCTCTAGCTCAGTGACTTTATCTGCTAAGAGCGAGACCTCCGTCCCTGCTCTTAGCTGCTCATTGTCCAATCGGTCACGGTCCTCCCGTACCGTGACCAATTCCCCATGCTTGATCTCAACTTGCCTCTTCGCAAGGTCAAGTTGGTCTTGGACTTTCTGGGACACAACGCTATCACCTTGGTATTTCTCCATGGTGATAGCCGTTGTAAAAGCTTTCCTCAACATCTGCAAAAGACAACACATGGTTAAGAATAAAGCTTCGGGCCTCTAGATTAACTAAAAGTCATCTTAGATGTGAGGTCAAGGAAGCTTTCCATGATATCTTCCCCATATACGTCCGCTTGGACGTTATCTGGGTTCTGCTCCCCAAAAAGGCGGAAGTCCTTCACAAAGGCACTCCGCCAGGAGGATAACTTCCTCCCCTTTCTGAACCTGTTCAACAGGTCCAAAGCAACTCCCCAATCAGAGTTGGTCTTCGGGCCCTGCCCAGGTTCCTTCAAAACAATCCCCTTATTGGCGACCGGAGCGCGGCCTCCCTTCTTCAGCCTCTTCGGCTCCTGCGAGGCTTCTGCTTCGGTCACCCTCTTCCCTTTTCCCAAGGGGACCGGCGGCAGGGAGACGTTCGGCTTAAGCTGAGGGCCGGGGAGAACCTTCTCCACGGGAACGGCTCCCTGCAGCAACAAAGTAATAGTCTTAGCGTTAATAAAAGAGCTATTACCGATTTGATAGAGGCTGGATAAGCTCAAAGAACGAATCTGACCCTTTATCACCTCCTCTACAACTCCAAATACTCGAAACGCATGCCCCTCTCCCCTTGAGGACTGCCCGGTGCAGCGAAGGGTCAATGTGCCCGCGCTGGTTGTTTGGATCGGGGGGTTCCCTGACCCCGAAGGGACCACCGTGCCTNACGTCCGCTTGGACGTTATCTGGGTTCTGCTCCCCAAAAAGGCGGAAGTCCTTCACAAAGGCACTCAGCCAGGAGGACAACTTCCTCCCCTTGCTGAACCTGTTCAACAGGTTCAAAGCAACTCCCCAATCGGAGTTCATCTTCGGGCCCTGCCCAGGTTCCTTCAAAACAATCCCCTTGTTGGGGACCGGAGCGCGGCCTCCCTTCTTCAGCCTCTTCGGCTCCTGCGAGGCTTCTGCTTCGGTCACCCTCTTCCCTTTTCCCAAGGGGACCGGCGGCAGGGAGACGTTCGGCTTAAGCTGAGGGCCGGGGAGAACCTTCTCCACGGGAACGGCTCCCTGCAGCAACAAAGTAATAGTCTTACCGTTAATAAAAGAGCTATTACCGATTTGAAAGAGGCTGGATAAGCTCAAAGAACGAATCCGGGCCTTTATCACCTCCTCTACAACTCCAAATACCTGAAACGCAGGCCCCTCTCTGCTTGAGGACTGCCCGGTGCAGCGAAGGGTCAATGTGCCCGCGGTGGTTGTTTGGATCGGGGGGTTACCTGACCCCGAAAAGACCACCGTGCCCCCGGTTGCCGATTCACTTGCTTCGGTGCTGCCCGATGCTTCCCTTTGTCCCTCAGAAGGACAGAACGAAGTAGCTGCCATACGTTTAAAACGGGCGCTCGGCATCGTCTCAGTTGAATCTGCAAAACGAATACATAAGGATCAGGAAAGATTAAAACACAAGTACTATTTCATACCCGATCCTTATGACGGATCTGAATATGAACTAGAAGATAAAACTCCCTTCGGGGCTAGGGCTCCGGTCCTACCCGCAACACCCATCTCTATTAATCTTCTCTCCCGAAGCAGATCTATTCGCTTAAGGCGTGCTTCGGGAGGGGGAAACAACGCAAGAATGTTTGCGGTGTCCGTGCGGGAGGGGTTGAACCTGCTTCGGTCCAATTGCCCTATGCGTGGGTGTGTTATGCGTGGAGATACTTTCAACAGATCCTCTTGCGGAACTGTCATCCACACATAACAAGCCTCCCACGCATGAAGAGACTCCTCTTTATCTACAATTGCGAATTCTTTGGTGCGCACCGCTATGTAGTACAACTTACGACACCCCAACAGACCTTTTCCCTTTCGGGACCCAACCAAGAACAGGTTAAAGAAGTGTTCTAAGGTTGGGGCCCGATTCTGTTGGTGACAATAAAAAATGAACGCTATAATATATACGTAACTGCCCGGGAATAACGCAAAATTGGGGTAGTGGATTTCTTTAAGCACGGCCGCTACAAAAGGATGTAGCGGAAAACGAAGCCCGTACTTTAAAGAGGCGTAGCTAAACGGAATAGCAGACGCCGGCACATTCATCTCCTCCGGAAGGAAACAGGGAATGTCTTCCCGTCCCTTCCAGATGGAGTAATGTGCCGGGATTGAAAACTTAGACCTAAATTCGTCAATGTCTAACTCAGACATAGAAGGATAACGCGTTTTATGGGGAGCCATGAAAGTATACCTTAAGAAAAACGAGTTGGAAGAAGGGTTGAACGAGAGAGCAATTTTTGGCACAAGAACTTGCTGCGATTTTTTCTTCGCGAAAATGACGATGAGGAGAAACAGTGCCCTAAATCCCGATTTAAATATTAATCTCCCAGCCAATGACTTGCCGCCACGTAATACTGCCCCAGACTGTGACGGTACGGAACGCACTCATCACGCCTCTTGAACTACCGAAGGTGAAGAGGCGCGGGTTGGGATATTAGTTTTTAAAGAATAACGAAAATAAAATATGATTTAAATATACGTTGTTAGCCCTTAAGCAAGATCGATCCATACGCTAAGGCAAACTTCGGTCACCTGGACTCTCACTACTTATAGGTACGGTCCCTTGTTCTCATGAATGTGCAGACATCATGTGATCGACCTTGTATCACCTCTACGATTGGCAATCAAGCCCGAGGGGCTAGTGATGAGAACTCTAGGACTGGGTACCTTGTGATGGGTAAGGCCCAGCAACGATTGGACCAATTCAATTGGCGAAAATGAATCCTTATAGCCCATTCCACACCTCCAATAAGAGCGGCCCGATGTTCTACTGAGGACCGAAGATGACCTTAGCGAAATAAAACGTTTTCTGCCAGCTGGCACTTGGGTTCGGTCCGAGCAGTTACAACTCACGTTTACCACGCTTCGGGCCTTCCCACGTTTACCACGCTTCGGGACCAATCACGTTTACCACGCTTCGGTCCCAGCCTCGTTTTACATTCCGCGACAACAACCTCTAACAAACCTATCAGATGCGGTTACGGAGCGTGATTTACACTCACTAAGAACTCTATAAATACAGGGCGAGACGACGGAGATAACATGACCCTTTGGACGCGGAAGAACAGGCTGTTACTCTGCCGGATTCTTATCGCTTTCTTTACCTCGTCATTTTCATTAGCCTTTCTTGTATGAACTTTGAGTTAATTCATAAGTGAGCAGGCTAAGAGCATAATCAGATCTTAGTCGAGTGGTTTTCACCCCAATTCTTGGGGTTTCCACTATATATCGCCGTGCATTTACTTTGTTTTTAGCTTTTGATCGTCTTCCACACTTAAAAGAAATCAGAACCGAGTTCGTTTGTTGAACGAACCGGACGACTGTTGGTACCCCTAAAAAGGGACTATAACATCCGCGATAACTTGATATAGAGTTCGAAATCCGCTATAATATTGCTCAGGAAATCAAATCGGCGACAATTTGTTAGTGAGTTCAAAATCCGCGATAAATTTGCATACAAAAGGTCATTTCCGCGATAATTTTTCGAGTGAATAGTGATTTCTGCTGTTTTGCGCTGGTCTCCAATATCAAGCTCATTTTTCGTCCCAGATCGAGACTACGTTATTTATCTTGATCGAAGAGACTATATATTTTGTATTTGCGAACTTTTTATCATAGTGAAACATCCAGGTAGAGCTTCGCTCTCCCGAGGACGTAAGCCCACACATTGTGGGCCCAACCTCGTAATTTCTCGTGTCTTAACAACAAAAAAAAAAAAAATCTGACTGATCAAAAATACACCAAAAATATTTTAAGACTAGATCAGTTTGGCGCCGTCCGTGGGGACCCGAGATTTTATCCCATTTAGAGCTTTATTGCTGGGTTTGGATTTCTGTCATCATGACCACTTGTAATTCTGATGATGATGTTTTCGATGAAGAGATTGAGGTAGAAACTAATCCTCGGGCAAACAACGAGGCTGCCGCNTTATATATTTTTATAATATAATATTTATTAAAATATTTAATTTATAATGTATATTTTAAATATATATTATTTTTAATTAATTCAAACATTAGTTCAATCTCGAAGTGAACCTCGAATCATGTTGTTTTCATTTTTTGAACCCAAACAAAACCTTGAATTGAACATTGTTTATTTCGAACCGAAAAACTTTAAAAACACTTAAATTCGATTGGATTCATATACACTCTCACTTATAACTTATATTCATGTTGGAATAATGATAAAATTAGAATAAAACACTTTTACTTTAAAGTAAATAAAAAAATTGAAATAATTTACGTTAAATTTACTTTAAAGTAACTTATTATTATTATTATTTAGTTTTGAGTTCTTTATTTTAAATAAAATTTTCTTTTCTTTTTTGAAAAAACTTGTGTGGACGAAATGTAGTTATCATCCCAATAAATTATTATTATTATGTAATGGGGTCATGGGTTTGGATTTTATGCCATACTAGTTGATAGATAGCCATTTGCGCAACTTAAACTTTAATGGAGATGATAACTACATTTCATCCACACAAACTTTTTAAAAAAAGAAAAGAAAAGAAACTCTCACATTAAGGTTGCCGAGATTGCATATTTGATCTAGAATCTTCAGAAACTGCTGCCAATCTGCAAATTGAGGGAGTACATGAAATGGGTGTGATTCTACAGTGCACGAGCTTTCACTTACAGCTTCAGCCTCAGGATGTGATAACAACAGCGACAATCGCTGCAGAAAAAAGGGTGACTATCAACAGAAGATCTGCAGCAATAGCTTCTGGAATTGCTCTTGTTTCATCAGCAACACTAGGCTTTCAACAAGAAGAGTTTGCAATTGCTGTGGTGAAACAAGGCCTTTTGGCAGGGAGGATTCCTGGGCTCTCTGAACCTGATGAACAAGGTAGTCTTCCAATCCCAGGCATCTCATTTTGAAGGCAGATTCAAAATCCATTGTTAGTATAAAAAGAAGGAATTTCTTAGACAGGGTGGAGAATATACAGAAGACCTGATGATAAGTCTGGAGGTCATGGAGTTGGGTGGAGTCCCATCATTCCGTACGAATTCTCAGTACCTCAGGGATGGGAAGAGGCAAGTTTAGCTTCTTCAATGTTGAGTTTTGGTCAATTTCTCAACGGTGAATTTATCCCTTGAAATAGGTTCCTGTGTCAATAGCAGACCTTGGAGGCACAGAGATTGACTTGAGATTTGGTAGCACGAAACAAGGGAAGCTCTCGGTGATCGTTGCTCCGGTTCTAAGATTTTCAGATAGTTAGTTCCTCTTCTGCAAAAACAAAAAGAACTACTTTTTGATATTTATACATCAATGGATAAATGTAAAGAAAATGGTTGCAGATATAGGTGACAATGCTACAATAGAAAAGATTGGGACTCCTGAGAAAGTGATAAATGCATTTGGTCCAGAGGTGATTGGAGAAAATGTTGAAGGAAAGGTTCTAAGCTCAAGAGTAGCAGAGCACTCAGGAATGAAATATTACCAGTTTGAACTGGAGTCGCCTCATGTTTTTATCACGGCGACAGCAGCTGGAAATCGTCTCTACTTATTCAACATCACAGGAAATGGTACAGAGGATTGATTTGCTACTGTCTTTCCGCAAAAACAATTGTAGAGTTAGTGAAATCACCAAAATGTTTAATTTTCAGGTCTTCAATGGAAGAAGCATTACGGTGATTTAAAAAGGATAGCTGACTCTTTTAGGATTGTGCAATAAAATGCACAAGAAACGTTGTGACGGGCTTATAATGCAAGCCAATAGAGTTGTTCTTCAATTCGAACAAATTAAACTCTCTATATTCATATTCGTTCATATTTTTATTCGAATATGTTCATATTTTATACGAACGAGAATTAATGTTCGAGCATTGTTCAAATATTTATATGAATGTTCATATTCGTTCAAATAACGTGTTCGAACGATCTATTTAAATTTTTGAATTTAATAGACTAAAATTGATTTTTTAGATTAAAAATTGAAAATTAAAATAATATTATTTCATATTTAGTATAAATATGAGAAAATATTATAATATTTATAATTCTATAAAAAATTTTAAAAATATGTAGAGATATGATAATTTGAGTTTTTTTGAGAAAATTTCATAATTATTTTCCCAACTAACTAACGAGCTATGAAATGACATATCCAACTTACGAAATTGTAAGAATGACACCTCAAATTATCAATATCGTTTGTTTTTTACCTCTGGTATTCTAGCACATTATTTTCCTTTTATTGAAAACCGTATGAAAATCCCTCACAAAGTACGAAACAAGACCATTTTAAAAAAATTATACAAAATTTAACCTTCATATTCGAGAATTGTGCATAAAATATTAAATATTTAAGAGTTCATTAAAATGAGATAAACGGTATTGAAAATTTGATGTGTTTTATGTGCATTTAATTGAAGTTGGAGGACTATAAATGCATATTTTTGCTCAAAAAATATATCATATTTGTAATTTTGTAAACTTGGAGAGCATGTCATTTACGCAACTCGTAAGTTGGGAGCCCTGGGCAAACATCAATCTTTTTTTAATTATAATATTTTGTTCACTAAAATATTCATCTTCGTTCAAATTATAAACGAACATGAAAAAATGTTCGAGAAAAATTCATATTTATATTCAAACGAACAAACACGATCATATATGGAGAACACATTTCAAACACGAAATGTTCGGATCGCAGAGTAGCCCTGAATGCCAATACACAATTACCTCATTCTTGTTGTACGAAAAAGACACAAAACAACTCTACCATTTACAATAACATATCTTGGTTGTTTTAAGCTGATTTAACCACTATCACTTTCAACGGATATCCATTGAAATATGTCTATTAAAGTCACAGAATATTCTGCGTGGAGCATTAATTATTCTCAATATGCTGTAGTTGATTTCTAAAGATTTTAGCCTACTGAAATACCTTAGCGTTAGAGGGATTTTGTTCATAACAAACAAGTTAACTAAATCCAGGTGATTTTACAGACATTTTAACTGAAAGCACAACTCGCATTTTACATACCCTAAAGCCATCTTCAATCATATCTGCTCGTAAATTTCATTCTTTTTTCTACATCAGTTTCCTTTCTGTACACATCATCATTCTTTATTTTTATAAATAAATTTCCTCTCATCTCTAGAACAATGTCCAGATACTTCTAATATTAACATTTATTTTTTATATATTATTGTAATTATGTAAATATTAATTATTTGTAATGATATTCTTATTGTATAAACTACTTTTATATGTTAAATTGATAGTTATGGTTTTTATTAATGTAATTTTTTTTATAATTATGTTTAATTTGTGATTGCATTTTCTAAACTAAAAACGTAATTGATTGTTAAAAACTAAATAATTTATCGAATAGAACCACTAACTTGGTAACATATATTGAATAAAATCGACGACAAGTTAATATGATTTTTATTAAGTAAAATCACAATTAAAAATTGGATAATCGAACCGATTAAAATTAATAAATCAATCTTTTTCGAACACCTATTACCGATCAACCGTAACATTATTTATAAAATATGTACACATATTTTTAGTCCTAATTGTTTCATAATTTTGGCAAATTTAGTCTTTGTAATTTGTTAATTTTGACATTTGAGGTCCCCAAAGTTTTAACATGACAAAAGAGGTCCACATAATCTAGGCGGTTTGGCAAAACCAATCTTCAAAGATATATGTGTGTCGCATAATTGGTCCTCATTTTTACTTGATTGTGGAAATCGAAATCCTCAAAGTTTAAATAATCAATTTCAGTCCCTTAATTTTGGTGTATTTGTCAAATTCAGTCCCAAAGTTTGTGTTGGCAAATGCAGTCTTCGGAACGTGCAATTAATATATGTAATCGTCACCGTTCAATATAATAATTAATATATGACATCGTTACTGTGTAGTGTACATAATGTGTGTTGGACTTCAGCAAATATATGGCCAAATTAAAACCAACCCACTACTGAGTTAATTCCCTGGGCCAAGGGAGGAAAAATGTGAGCCCAAGATTGTATTTGATGCAAACTGCACGAAGCAGTTTCAAATCAAGTCAAAGAAATAATGCATTTAGTGGCAGACGTGGGACACTGAATGGAAGCTGAATTCTCTCAAACAGCAATGACTTTGAATGCTATATATACAGAGAAAAAAGGATCAGCTAGAATAATGTGAAGAAAAAGCAGTGAATCAGAGGAAATCAGAGGGAGCATTACCAGAAATTGAAGAATTCAGAGCCGAGACTGTGAGTTGTGTAATGTGTGAATCTCTTGATTGTTTGATACTTGTAAACTTCTGCATTGTTGATAGTGAATTGGACCTAGGATTGGTCCCATGGTTTTCTTCTAAGGGTTACTCGGTTTCCACGTAAATATTGTGGTGTTCCTTTAACATTTGATACATAAGTTTACATAGATTGCAATACTAACCTTCAAGTTTGCTGTTAATCTATTGTGAATTATTGGTATTTTGCCCTTCAATGTGTCGCTATATTGATCCTTCTTATAACGAAAATTTCGGATTGTCATGAAAATCATATAAGGTTTCTTACATTCTTCGATTCAAACCGGTAAACATGTCAAAATCGGGACGATTTTCAATTTTTAACCCTAACGGTGTTAAAATTGGTCGGGGACTAATTTTGCAAAAATTTACGAACTTTGAGAACTAATTTTGCTAGTATGTGTAAAATGTGAGGACCAATATTGTTTTTCTCAAACTTTGATGATATATTTTATCACTTTGGGGATTATATAAACCACATTTTGCAAATCTAGAAGATCAAATTTGACAAAATATATAAAATCTGGGGATTCAATCTGTCATTTCAAAATTTGAAGATCAAATTTGCCAAAATCAGTAAACTACGGACACTAAAATAGTCATTTTCTCATTTTTATTGTATACATATTTTAATAATTATTTTATTTATCTTTAAAAATTAAAATTAAAATTTGAGAAAAGAGAATAGAAAACTTTCTTTCCTCAAATATAGTCAGGAAAGAGACAAAAAGTTGATTGAGCTACCAGTTAAACTGCATGCCCAAAGATGAAGAAGGCCTAAGACCATATCCATCCATGGTCGTGGTCATATTCATCAACATCAAACTTCTGTCATAACACATCATCTTTTTTATCTCTCATCGATATCATTTTTTTCATTCTCTTTCATCTACATCATTCTAAATAAATTTAATTACATTTATTTCAATCGTATTCTCTAAATAAATACAACACTTAAAAATTTAACTTATATTTTAAATAAAAAATTAAAATTAATTATAATAATATTTTATAATAAAATAATATATTAAAATACAATTATAGATTAAAATAAAATATTATTTATTTATCAAAATAGTCACACACAATTATTGGTGAAATTTTATCCAAATATGATCGAAATGACTCTTTAAATGTTGACAAATTTGACTAATTAATAAGTATTACATATTAATCATAATATATTAATTTATATATTTATTAATATTAATAATGTATATTACTATAATATATTATATTAAAAAAATACATTTAAAAATATAAACTAATGAGAAATATTATTGATCTAGTCTAAAAATATTTTGGGTATTTATTTTTAGATCAATCAATTTTTTTAATTATTCAGAATTTAGTTTTTGTGGGGACACGAGTGATATACGAGGTTGGGCCCGCAATGTGCGGGCTTACGTCCTCGGGAGAGCAATGCTCTACCTTGGTTTTCACTATGATATTCAAAGAATACAATTACAATGATTTGATATCAATAATCAAGATGGAAGCGGGTCGGAAAACGATCGGAACTGCAAAAACACTCGTTACGGCGAAACTGCCAAAAGCTTTGTTACGGTGAAACTGCCAAAACCTCTGTTACGGTGAAACCGCCAAAACCTCTGTTACGGTGAAACTGCCCAAAAACTCGCGAATAGTGATCTGCAGGGGCCAGTCGCGAGTTTTGGTACGAATTCTCGCGAATAGTGATCTGTAGGGGCAAATCGCGAGTTTTGGTACGAATTCTCGCGAATAGTGATACAAAGGGAGGTGGTCGCGAGACTTGGCGCGAAATCTCGTGGATTGAGGCTGAAAAATGAAATCTCGCGAGTTCGGGCGAAAGTCTTGCCTTGGGAGATACAAAAAGAGTCCGGGCCCTTTTCAGTGCATTGAGGCTCATATTTATAGAGAAATCCAACCCAATTAGCAAATTTCAAGCCCAGGAGCCCAACTTCACTTGACTCAGCCCAAAGTACCCAAATAATCTTTAATTAAACTAGAATAAATGCCATACCGCAATAGAACTCCGGAAATGCATTTCAATCGAGAATTAGCCGGAAGTAACGATGAAATAATACCGGTAAATCTTGTAATCTAATTCATTGCTTCCAGGTATCAAATATTAAGCCAAAATTATTGCCACAACTTACCAGCACGCTCCTTGGGTGCCAAATTACGAAAATACCCTTGGCACCACCCGGGTCCGAATATGTCCGAAACTGCTAGAAACGTAAGTTAAATGCTAATATGCAGGCTGGGAAGTCCAAATTACAAGAATACCCCCAAAATTATAGAATGACGAAAATACACGAGAATATCGAAAATACCATCTAGCCACGTCGGACGAGCTCCCGGGATGCCATAATAACGAAAATATCCCCGGGTAATATCAATAGTTCTCTGGTTTTCATATTCAGATTCTGAGTCGTAAACCATTTCATATTGGCTTGTCCCGAAAGTCGATACTTGCTCCGGAATTTTCACGAGAAAACCGTTAGTAGGGCTGGAAACCCCTCGCAGATGTGATCGTTTTGACACTAAGAACGTTAGATTCTGAGGCCGGGCGAAAATCTCGGGATTTTTCGACTCGGGGTTCCGACCCTATAAATACAGTGCCGCCCCCTTGTTACAGTACCATTCCAGGCATTCTCACGACATTTCGAACGAAATCTCGCGACTACTTTCATTGCACAGTACCTCTCGCGACGTTTGGAGCGAAATCTCGCGACAGAACAGTGACAAAAGCAAACTTAACCTGAACAAAATCTCGCGACAGAACAGTAACAAGTAGACTTAACCTGAACGAAATCTCGCGACGGAACATTGACAAGCAGACTTAACCTGAACGAAATCTCACGGCGGAACAGTGAAAGCAGACTTAAAACTGAAACGAAATCTCGCGACTGCATACGCTGCACAGTGACTCTCGCGACTTTTGGTACGAAAACTCGCGAGACACTTATAAAAATCTGAAAAAATTCTGAAAAATTCCAAAACCCTTAATTTTGAGAACTTCACACCATGTCCTCCGACTCCACTCATTCCTCGAACTCCGATACCTCGTCTTCTCATTCCTCGGACTCCTCATCCAACTCGGGGAGTTCCAATTCGAGTCTTTCAGCTTTCGGTTCTCCAATTACGAACCCTTATCCACACTTTTTTGATCGAATCACACATCTCGAGAATACGATCGGTCCTCAGAGTTATGCTATCAATGCCCTAAAATCTTTTGACTAGCACTTTACCATGCATCCTCGAAAATGGAAATCTCTGGTGGAAAATTACCACCTCCCTTCCGATTGTGTTCTCTATCAGCCGGGTCCCTCTGATCGAATCCTACGTCCACCGGTTGGTACCCACACTATCTATCTTGAGTATCTAGAGTGTGGTCTCCGCTTTCCGCTACATCCGTTCATTTCAACTCTCCTAACTCACTTAAATATCCACCTCTTTCAGTTGAATCCAAACTCGATATACTTGGTGGTCGCCTTTTTCATTTTCATGGAGACCAATGGGATTTTGATGACCGTCGACACCTTCTTCCAAATATTTCGAATCGGGCGGAAGGCAGTTTTGGTCCCCAAAGTTTGTAATTTTTGGCAATTTTGGTCCCCAAAGTTTCCAATTTTGGCAAAACCAGTCCCCAAAGTTTTCATGTACGCAAAACCGGTCCCCAAAGTTTGCGAATTTTGGCAAAACCAGTCCCCAAAGTTAGGTGTGTGTGGCATAATTGGTCCCCGAAGTTGTAATTTATGGNCGGTTGGTACCCACACTATCTGTCTTGAGTATCTAGAGTGTGGTCTCCGCTTTCCGCTACATCCGTTCATTTCAACTCTCCTAACTCACTTAAATATCCACCTCTTTCAGTTGAATCCAAACTCGATATCCTTGGTGGTTGCCTTTATCATTTTTATGGAGACCAATGGGATTTTGATGACCGTCGACACCTTCTTCCAAATATTTCAAATCAGTTCCACTATCCATTATGGGGCTCAGGGTTGTATCTTTTTCCGTCTAAGGCACAAGAAGAGCCATTTTCCATTCTCAAACCCCCAATCCAACCACGACTGGAAGATGCACTTCTTTTTTGTCACTTGCCTAGGCTCCACTATGTTGTCTAGAATTAGCCTTCCTTGGCGGTTCCCAACTGAGGGAGAACCTTTCCTTCCGGAGTCTTATTATCCTATCCCGCGATCCGTTACTCCAAAAGCTTTTGAGAAGATATTTATCGCGTGCGCTAGATCGGATGGCACCGATTGGACCCCAAAAACGCTTTTCTATGCCCCGATCTTGGTCGCCTCCAACATCCTTCCGGCCTCTACCCATTTGTGTAGGGAACTTTTAGGTATCTCGACCACGCATTAATACTTAATCATCTCAACAACTCTTCCTCGATCAGAAAACCTTTCCAAAACCAGCGCATATATATATATATACCTATAGTCTTTCAACGGTATTTCTCACGTTACTTGCCAATTTTGCAGATAAAATAATGGCTCCCCCTGAAGGTCATTCGAGATTAGGCTACAAATTGAGATCACTCCGTACTCTTGTTACGGAAAAGGATGAGCTGATCTTCGAGATGGCACCAGGATCTCGGAACCGCACTGCCGCGGACGAGTTGGCACAAAGCTTGCAAGAAAGGGTGCCGCAGGCAGAAAAGGCCCGACCGGTTACTCGAACACCACCTGCTCCGGTAATTGAGAATCCCGAGCCCGCAGGAAATGAGCCGGCTACAGAGGCCCCCGAGAGCCCTGAAGATTTAAATCATGTGTCTCGGCGGTTAGAGCTTACTGCTAGAGAGTTTTCCCCCGACGAAAGGATGTATGACTTCGCCGAGACACTAGTGGACGTTGTCGGAGATGACGAGAAGGAGGGCGAGATAGGCGGGGGTGGACCGATAGGCCCGCTGATAGAGGAGGTTGAGCCAGAGATCCATCCGGAAGGGGAAATAAACCAAGAAGCTCCTTCGGATAAGGGGAAAAGACCGGTGGAGGGCCCCACCGTTTTGGATGTTGCGGAACCCGTTAGGAAGAGTGGGTTAACCGCCGAGTTCCTCGATGCCTTCCGAATAAGTGATATACCGAAACATATAGTGAATGAATGGCTCCAGATGGGACGTCAGGCTGGCCTGGTACTAATAAAAGATGGAGTCACCATTCGGATTCCGAGGGGCAATAGTGTTTCCAACAGACCGGCCTTGACGTATTTTGAAAGAAACCCGTCACTACCACCGCGTGGATGAGATGACCACACCGTATTCACCGACTTCGGTTGGTTGATGAGCCAGTTTGCGACCGCGCGTCGCATGATAGGAGAGGTTTGTAATCAGATCGGCCATTGTTACTTGCTCTTTGTTGAATCCGTATCTTATCTTTTTTTTTGTGGTTTTTTGCTTTTCTTTCAGATGAAGCGGACAGTTGTGGAGATGAGCACCGCAGCTGCAGTTGGGGAATACTGCATGCTTAGACATTCGGAGCTCGACAGTCCGGATATAATTGGGGAGCAGACGAAGAAGGCCGCAGAAAAATTGATGCAGGATCAGCGGGAAAAGCATCCCAAGAGATGGCGGCTGATATTACCCGGAAATATTTTCTTATATTTATCCTTACCCGGGGGCTCGTCCGACCTGGTTATTGGTATTTTCGGTATTTTCATATTTCTATCGGGTGGCTTTCTCAAGTGGTATTCTCGCAATTCTGGCTCGACGGACCCCGTATAAAGTCACTGTAAAGATTTTGGGATATTTCGTGTCATTTCGGCCCCGGACG
This sequence comes from Utricularia reniformis, assembly GCA_009725065.1. Classification (NCBI taxonomy): domain Eukaryota; kingdom Viridiplantae; phylum Streptophyta; class Magnoliopsida; order Lamiales; family Lentibulariaceae; genus Utricularia; species Utricularia reniformis. Next base: position 14,211 of record RWGZ01001039.1, on the reverse strand, counting down.
GGGCCAGGGGTATTTTCGTCATTTGCCACCCGGGAGTGCATCGATCAGGTGCAATGATGTTATATGGCTATGTATTCGCTATCTGGAAGCAGTGGATTATTTTACGGGGTCCTAAACTTGTGTTTTGGGCTACATTTCTCTATAAATAGGGGTCCTAAGGCATTGAGAAGGGATTCGGATCCTTTTGGCATCTCCCAAGGCAAGACTTTCGCTCGAAATCGCGAGATTTACCCACTGCAGTTACTATTCGCGAGATTTCGTACCAAATCTCGCGGCCACCCTCATTTGGGTTACTATTCGCGAGATTTCCCCACTGCAGTTAATATTCGCGAGATTTCGTACCAAATCTCGCGGCCACCCTCATCTAGGTTACTATTCGCGAGATTTCCACTCTGCAGTTACTATTCGCGAATTTCTGCTTGTACAGTGCCGGCTGCGTTGCTCGTACAGTGTCGGCTGTGTTGGTTGTACAGTGCCGGCTGCGTTGCTAGTACAGTGTTTTCTGCGAGTTGTTGCCCACAACTCGCGACTGTCAGTTTTTCGAGCCCGACTGAGCGTTTTCGATCGTTTTTCGAGCCGTTTTCACCCGTGTTACCGTTATCATCTCATTGTATTTGTATCGCTTGATTATTATAGTGAAAACCAAGGTAGAGCTTCGCTCTCCCGAGGACGTAAGCCCGCACATTGTGGGCCCAACCTCGTATATCGCTCGTGTCCCCACAACAATTTAATTTCGAGTAAATTATTAATTGACTGATCTAAAAATAAATACCCAAAATATTTTTAGACTAGATCAGTTTGGCGCCGTCCGTGGGGACTCGAGATTTTTATCCCATTGAGAGCTCTATTGCTGAGTTTGGATTTCTATTATCATGACTACTCGGAATTCTGATGAAGATACTTTCGATGAAGAATNGAACCTGGTACCTCGATCAGAGCTAGTATCAGTCTTGGCCGTGATAGCCCAAATAGCGCAGGTTGAATCAGGAGGCCCAGATCCAGTCTACCACCAGTAAAGGGCCCGTTTATATGTCTGGCCCGATCGGTCGCTTCCAGCAATCGGTCCCAAGGTGTGGGGCCCAATTTCCTGTATGCGCCAGACCGATCGGTCCATTGTTTACAGGCGCTCCTTCGGGCCATCCTTGCTCATCACACACGATGGCAAACCGCGTGGAACTTGTCAGAAGTATGGTTCAGCCATGGGTGTAAGCCACTAGAGGCCAAAGAGTTGCCGGCTGGCAGCGTCGAGAGACCTAGCGCCGTGCAGCTACTATAGAGTCGTTTCCGGCGGCTGTTCCGCCTAACGTTAGCCGACCTATTTGCAAGGGACATGCACAAAACGACACCCTATTGTACAGAGTACAGTGAGAGTATAAAAAGGACACTTGGAGAATGAAAGAGGGGATCTTCTTCTGGTTTTCTCGGAAGAGCTTTGGCATCAAGGGTCTCTCGATTTATTTTCGATTGTCTTTCATTCCTTTGTGATCGCTAACATAAACATGCATTGTATAATCATGTATTCGATTATTGAACAGGCTAAGGGCACCTCTTTTAGCCCTTAGTCAAGTGGTTTTTTCCTCCTTTCCGAGGTTTTCCACTCTAAAATCCTTCCGTCCCTTTTACCTTTGAATCATTAACATTCTCCACACATAAAACAAATAACAACCGAGTTCGTCTTGCAACGAACCGGTCGACTGTTGACACCCCGGTTTTCGAACCACAACATCAATGTTTTCATACTTATCCTGAATTTCGAACCACTAGAGAACATGAGGTAGAAAACCAAAGAAAAAAGATCGTGTTTTGATGGCCGTAGTGGTAGGTTTCCCGGGCGAAAAAGAAAAGAATAGCGGCCTCCTCCTTAGGTCAAGAATCCAAGCTCCCCTCCTTAACACTTTAGCCATGTTTATATAAGTGATATGTCCAGCCCAATTCTAACTTACTAGGCCCACCAATAATTGAGTGCAATATATAATGACTCATTAATATCTAAATTAGGCACATGGGTCCAGTAAATAAGTAATCTGATCAAAATACCACGATAAACTATAAACAATATCAATCATCAAAATATCCCTATCTGCTTCATTTCTCGACTTGGGAATGACTATATAGAAATATATGTGTCCTCGAATAATAAATATCTCAGGGTGATATCACCCTTGGCACTATATCGGTCCACATTCAAGACTGACCTTCGGTCGAGATATTGGTGATCGAAAAGTCAATTGAGGAAATCAGAGCGTTATGCCTAGAACTTCAGGCTTGAACATTGATGCCACTGAATCTCATGGGGAACTCACATTAATGGAATCTTGTATCAAATATCTGACTAATTACCATCTTCTTGAAAACACATCAGAAACCATAAATATTGAATTATAAGCTAAAAGATATATCTTAAACGACGGACGATTGTTTAAAAAGACTTTCCAGGGACCGCTCTTGCGTTGTGTGTCCCCTATTGAGGCTGAAACTGTCATGATTTATGTTCATGAAGGAATATGTGGTATTCATTCCGGGGCTCGATCCTTATATCATAGCCGGATATTTTTGGGCAACACTACTTGAAGATGCCAAGAAGAATACCAGACACTGTGCTGTTTGTCAGTATCATGCTCCGTCCCGCAATTGTCAGGGGCTCCCATATCGATAACCCCGCACCCATGTCCGTTTGACTAATAGTGAATTGATATTCTAGGACCGTTCCCTCGTTCAAAAGGGCAACGGATATTCTGCATTGTGGTAGTGGAGTATTATACAAAGTGGATTGAGGTAGAAGCAGTGGCCATAATTTTAGAACGAGTTGTGAAGCATTTCTTATGGAGAAACATCGTAAGTCGCTTCGGGGTACCCCGGGCGTTGGTATCAAATAACGGGCTCCAATTTCGTGGAAAGGTCGTTCAGGATTTCTATATCAAGTTGGGCATTACCCAACATTTCTCATTAGTGGCTTATCCCCAAACCAACCGACTCACGGAGGTGTCTAACAAAGTGATAATGAAGGGATTGAAAACTAAGTTGGAAGATCTGGGGGAAAATGACATGAACATATCTATGAGGTTTTATCCGGGAACTGGATGGGAACGGGGTAGCTCCCAGGTCTGTACCCGGGAAGGGAAGCATATATTCTCGTCGAGTCGGCCAACAGCTAACGGTCGGGTTGGGCGAGACATGTCGCCGGGCATGTATATACCGGCCATAGTAGAAAACCAGGGAAGAATATGGAGAGAAAAAGGAAAAGATAAGAACCACAAAATCAAATGAAAAAAAAAAGAGAAAAAGAAAAGAAAGATAATGAACCATGTTTTACCTTTAAATGGAGAAGTTTATTTTAATAGACTGTGATCGATTAACAAATTTTGTAGGGAACGATTCGGACGCTTAGGCGATTAAGGAACGAAGGTCGTCGGTCGTCCACTACCCGAGTTGACCTTTTTCAATCTATTTAGATGTGTATTGAAAGATTGATGTTATTTCCCTTACGTTTCTAACTATGTGATATTACCCGGGAATATTCTCTTGTGTTTATTCTCACCCGGGAGCTCGTCTAACTTGGTTATTGGTATTTTCGGTATTTTCGGTATTTTCATCGGATGGCATTCTCAAGCGGTATTCTCGTAATTCTGGTTTGTTGAGCGACGTATAAAGCCTCTGAAAGCATTTTGAGGTATTTCGGGCCATTTCGACCCCGGACGAAGCCAGGGGTATTTTCGTCATTTGCCACCGGGAGTGCACCGTTCAGGTGCAATGATGTTGTATGGCTGCGAATTCGCTATCTAAAAGCAAAGGATCAATATACGAGGTTCTCGGGAATTTTCTGATCGCATTTCCGACTAATATCTTGTTCGGGTTGGTTCCCGAGGCTTCGAGATCTACATGGCATTTATTATGCCATAATTAATAATATTTAATCATTTTGGGGTTAAGTGAGGTGGACTATGTTTATGGGCCCAAGAGGGTGAGTTTTGGGCTAAATTTCTCTATAAATAGGAGTCCCAAGGCATGGAGAAGGGGTTCGGACTTTATCACGCTTCCCAAGGCGAAATCTGCCTCCAGACTCGCGACCGAACACACTAATCATCACTATTTGTTACGAATCAGGCATCATTACTATTCGTTACGAATCAGGCATCATTACTGCTCGTTACGAATCAGGCATCATCACTATTCGTTACGAATCAGTCATTCATCACTATTCGTTACGAATCACTGGTCGCGAACAGTAACTCTGCACTTGTCGCGACTGCCTGCTTGGCTGCACTGTTCACTCGCGTCCAGTGCGACGCAACTGCATATTCGACCGTTTTTCGATCCGTTTTCATCCGTATTATCGTTACCATCTCGTTGTAATTGTATCACTTGATTATTATAGTGAAAACCAAGGTAGAGCTTCGCTCTCCCGAGGACGTAAGCCCACACATTGTGGGCCCAACCTCGTATATCGCTCGTGTCCCCACAACAATATAATTTACGAATTAATCATAAATTGACTGATCTAAAAATAAATATCCAAAACATTTTTAGACAAGATCACTATGTTTCTGATTAAACATTTGATTTAAACGCCTAAGCACATGTTAATTTTCTAGGCCCCATTTAGGGTTGTTACAAATGGTATCAAAGCCCACACTTGACACTAAACTAGTGTTGAGAGGATCTGAAGTGAGTCTAAGAGTAAACCCTAAGTCCTAGGAGGACGACCGACCATTGGCAATGGGAGAATAGCTAGGAGTAGAAGAGTACATATAGTTGGGTAGAGAACTAATTAGAAATTTTCTAGATGGCACCAAGAACCTGGGCACATGGAAACATAGGGATTAAGTGTGAAGAGTCGTAACAAGTACCGACTACCGAAACTCCGGTAACAGATTCGATCACCTCTACCACTCTCAGCCAAGATAACCTGAGAGACATAATCCAGATACGGCCAAGTATATAATCCCAGAGGTTCATCGCTGCTCGGACTCACCATCATAGGGGGAATGCTCAAATAAGTTTTTAACTCTGAGAAAGCCCGAACACATTCTTCAGTCCAGTACAAATGACTTGCTTTCCTTAGTACTCTCCTCAGTGCAGCAAGTCGCTCGATTAGCCTTTGGAATTCCCTTTTATTTCCCAGGGGATGCATGTCAATGATGGCATTAACCTTATCATGGCATTGTCGACTCTTTGTCTGCATTCCTTGATGTAGACTTCCAAACATTCATCGATCGTATCCTTAAATATGAATCCACCTAGGATGATACGTGGTTCCCTTTCATCTTTCCGATACATGATGAGATAGGAAACTTCATCATCAAATGAAGCTTGGATACAATCGGTTCGAACAAATATAAAGCAATAATTTAGAATATCATTATAATGGATGATAAGAAAATCCACCANTTTAACCATGTTTATATAGATAATTAATCCAGCCCAATTATATCTCACTAGGCCCATCATTAATGGAGTCCAATAAATAATGACCCATTAATCTCTAAATTAGGCACAAGGATCCTGTAAATAAGCATCCTGATCCAAATACCACGATAAGTTATAAACAATGTCAATCATCAAAATATCTCGATCTCCTTCATTTCTCGACTTGGGAATGACTATATAGAAATATATTTGTCATCGAATAATAAATTTCTCAGGGTGATATTAGAAGTCCCCTGATTTGCTTAGTCGAAATATTCGAGTACGCAAATCATAAATTTACCCTGAGAATATTGTTGCAAGAAACTCATAATAATAGTATCGCATTTTGTAACTCAATATACCAGGCATGAGTGATTAAGCATATCTCAAATAAATAAATATTACTGACTGAATACCATCATCTCATGAAACTTCATATATTTCTAATATAATAAGTATGATTTTCTGAATACAAATAATAAAATATTCCTCGTTGTTGGGGGTCATAACTGAGAGTCACCAGTAATAAATAAAATATAGTGAAGTCCACGCCATAAGACAGTCATTTGATCATCTTTGTCGTAAATGAAAATATCTTATCTTTAATANCTTTTTGTTTCATATGTTGTCTTTAAAATTTATGATAGTTTCCGACAATCGATAAGACTCCTGGTATATGAGAATATCTTGATATGCTCGAATAAACTACTTCACAATTCTTCATATAATAAGTATGATTTTCTGAATACAAATAATAAAATATTCCTCGTTGTTGGGGGTCATAACTGAGAGTCCCCTGTCATAAATAAAATCTAGTGAAATCCACATCATAAGGCAGTTATTTGATCATCTTTTTTGTAAATGAAAATATCTTATCGTAAATTATGAAATCCAAGTCATAAGACCATCACTTTGTCACGCTTATCGTAAATGAAAATACACGATCATAAATTAGGAAAACCATCTCATAATACAATAAGAATACCATTTAGACATTTTTCAATTCCACGAAAATACCAAGCTATAAAGAGAATCCCTGAAATCCTGGTGTTGGTCCTTAACAAGCACCAACACCCCTTACTTAGATCGACTTGTCTCGCACTGCTCCAAAAATAAGCGTAGGAAGCCTTCACGATCCAAGAGAAAGTAGCATCAGGTTCAGGGTATAATTCTTAAACTGACGTAAATCTTTCACTCCCTCTTGGACAGATTGGGTACCTCGCGCCAGAGAGACCTTTCATTACCAATGCGGAAGTAGCTTCAGGTTCCGGGTACAATTCTTATACTAACGTAAATTTTTCACTCCCGCATAGATAGATCCAATACCCTTGGCTTAGGTGGCCTTTAGAGGGCCGCGGAGCACGCAGATGTCTTTTCGCGTATCTCAATAACATCCAATATTGTTCTCACTTCTGGGTCTAAACGAGCACCCAACAATCACGGGCCTCAACTAGCGCCCCACTTAACTTCACTTCATAACTCATGTCTCAACAAGCACCCGTGGGCCTCAAGTAGCGCCCTAATTCTTCTAATATGATCGGGTCTCAACAAACACCCGTGGGCCTCAAGTAGCCCCCATCACGTTACCGTTCGTGTATAAACTTGCACACATAATAGTCTCATAATGTATATGACTGACCTTTCCCATTCTCCTCCGCA